>CM065397.1:15975000-16015000 GCA_033060915.1 Euryodendron excelsum
GTTTTCTATTTTTGACTACTTCTTTTGAGTTTTTGGATCAATCAAAATCAGAACACATATAGTTATGCATAGGAAATCTAAAGATACAAGATATTAAGATTGAAGAATTAAATTTTAGAGATTGCTTTTATTTTATTTTAAATATATATTTTTTTTAAATTTGACTAATCATAATTTAAAGGCACAAAATTGGATATATTTGAAATAGATGCATTTATGGTAGTGCTTACTAAACTTTTAAAGACAATTTTTATATGATAATGTAAAAGTTAAAAATAAAAAAATTTAAATGTTTCAATTTTAATTGACTCATAACCAATTACAATTTTAGTTTTATAAGATTTGTCCTTTTTACAAGGAAAATTAAAAGAATTTGAAGAGAAAATTGTAAAATTTTGAATTTAAGAAAGAACTTTCTAAAATTGTAAGAGTACAATTGTGGAATTGAAAGAAATTTAAAATAACTAATTTAATGTATTTGAATTTTAGGTAAAACCTTCTCAAACTAGCATAATGGTTACCTAATTAAGTTTTAGCAAAGATATATTAATTATTGGTAGGATGTAAAAGTTTCTATATTTTATACTTGACCAATGTTATTATGACACATGTAATATTAATAATTTCAAATTTCAAAAAATCTAGAAAATTGAAATGAGTATTTCAACATCAAAGATCCAACAACCTATTGGTATAATATATGGCATAGATATACACTATAACAAATGCATAAGAATGGTAAGAATTAATATTATAGTATCAAAAATTTTCATTTTTTATTGTTTGAAAAGGAAAAATGGCAGTCCTTAAATTAGTAGAACTTTTTTTTAGAAAAGAACTATAATTTATGCCAAAATCCATACCTCGGAACTTTTATCTCCAAAAATAACGTTGACTTTAAAATCGTAGTTCAAGATTAAATATTCTTATTATCTATAGATTAATATAACCAACCCCCACACCAAGTCTTACAACTGGCTCCTCTCTCTCTTTCCATGAAAGAATGAACAAAAAAAATAAGGAAGGAGTCCTCAAATACAAGAATCTAAACAACCTTTCATTCCTAAAATCTCTATGAATTCTAAAATTTCTCTTAATTGATTAAAAAAACTTTCTCAAAAATTATAAATTCCAAAATTTCCTTAATTTAAAATGTAAGAAATCCATTAAAACTTTAATTTTGTAGATAACTTTATTTTAATTCCTAAAATTTCTTTATTACAATGTCTTGTCAAATCTAAGCATGTCATTCCTCTTTTTCATTAAAGAAAACATCTCTCTCTCTCTCTCTCTCTCTCTCTCTCTCTCTCTCTCTCTCTCTCTCCCCCCCCCCCCCCCCCCCTCCCCCCATAGATGTTTCGAATTTTGAATACCATAAAATGTGGTAAAAAAAGAGTTGAGTGGTTAGCTTATTCCATTTCATGTCTTTTCTTTTTCATGCCCTTTTCTCTTCTTTTTCAAGGTTCAAGGTCGAAACATAACATAATAATTAAGAATATTTGTACAATCTATGTGGTATGATTTTTTCACAAATTAATATAAAATTTTATTAGGTTAAGATTACTCTCTCAATTGATATTATGACTATAAGTTTATGAACGCCCATGCATCTCACGAGTTAACACTAATATATATATATAATGTAGTCTAATAAGCCCTCCAATAAAAAGCTTGTAACAGTCTCAAAAAAGAAAATACTCAAAAGGCCTACACTTGTCGTTCAACTACATAATCAATTATTAGGTGTACACACAGACACAACAACGTAATTGATAGATCACAACCCGTATACGCCTCAAGTAGGCATGTCTTGTAGCCAAATTGGATTCAGCCCATTTTTGACAAAACAAAAGACCAACTAATTAAAGATCACTTTATGAGAAAATTTTAAGAACTTCTACTTAAACAAACATTAATTGTAATTTGTTAGTTATAAAAGAGTTTTTATATTAAAATGACTCCGGTTGAAACAAAAAACAGTACGTTGTCACAATAAAATAAAATAAAAACCCAAATAAAGTTATGAGATAACATCCAAAAATAATTCGGCCTCACAAGGCCATCAACAACGAACTAAGGCATTCATTATTCTATACGTATATACAAAATCAGTCATGATATAATTATACACAACATCAATAACATGAATCAAGATGTGGAGTGCGGTAGGAAATAATATTCTCGTAGGTGATCATGCAAATATGCTATTTTTATTTTCAGTCATCACAAATGCATTCTCCATACTTATATGCTTATTCAACAAGCTAGAGAATTCTACATGCTTCAACAATATATCTTTTAATTAAATATTTCGAAATCATTCTATGGTGTAATTAATAAAACATATACCCAAATACTTAAGTTACACCAAAACTTAAAATCTTGTTTTAGACACATGACACGTAACCATATTTTATTTGTAAGTGTTAGAATAGAAGTAGGAGAGAGAGAGAGAGAGAGAATTGGGGAGAATAGTCTCTATATTGAATTGAATAATAAACAAAAAGAGATACACTATATTTATAATACGATGAGGAGTGCTAAACAAAAAAACCTAAGCTAGGAAAGTAAATCAAATCCCTACAAATCTACAATATCAAATCCCTATAATATATTAATAGTATAATATATTACATACATTAACATCTTCCCTCAAACTCAAAGTGGTTGAGTAGAGACCAAATTGAGTTTGGAAACCAGATTATGAAACCGTCCTAGAGAATGAGACTTGGTAAAGTATCAGCATTCTGGTCAGCAGATGTCATAGAGAGAAGATGAACATGCCATGAACAACATGTTGATGAATGAAGTAACAATCAATCTCAATGTGCTTAGTGCAATCGTGAAAGACACAATTGTGAGCAATCATAATAGCATTATGATTGTCACAATGAAAAATAGTAGCACCAAAATAAAAGACACCCACCAAAGCCAGAGTAGTTCCTGAGTGATGTTAGCTAGTGCACGATATTCGGCCTCAGTGCTAGAGTGAGTAGTAAAGGTCTACTTCTTACTATGCCAAGAAATGAGAAAGTCACCAAGAAAGAAGCAGAACTCGGTGGTAAAATGATGATCAGTATGGTCACTAGCCCAATTAGCATCAGAATAGCCATGGAGTTGTAGAGAAGAGTGATGAGAGTGAAATAGGGTACCCTTGACATAACGAAGAATACAAAGAATTGTAACATAGTGAGTGGAGCCAGGCGAGGACAAGAACTGACTGACAAGACGAACATCACGAGTAATGTCAGGGCGAGTAACAATGAGGTAGACAAGACTGCCAAAGAGTTGTTAATAATGAGTAACATCAGACAGAGGCTCACCTTCTAGAGGAGTAAGACACACATTAGCTTCGAGAGGTATAGAAGCAGTCTTACTATCAATAAGGCTAGCATGAGTAAGAAAATCTAAGGCATACTTGATGATTCCACTGTAAAAGTGTAATCATAGGCCTTTAATCGTACGTTGTTAGCCTTAGAATAATGTATATTGATTTAGTTTAATTAGTCATATGCTTGATTATGTTGTTTGAGTTTTTTAGGTTTAGGAAGCTAATAAAGGCAAAAAAAAGTAAGAATGATCAAAGCGGGTTCAAAGCGATCAAACCAGATATCAAAATTCAATACTGTCTCGGGATATTGGCCATAACGTTTTACTCTGATGTTTAATTGAGCTCATTCTTGTGGTATTGGAAAGAAAACTTCAATATTTGCAACTTTACCTCTAATACATATTGGCTGAATTGGCTTATAAAATGGTCAAAACTGAGAGGCAAAAATTTGTGAGGTTATAGACCATTCCAACGGTTGGACCAGCCGTTCCAACAGTCTGAGAGTGAAGGTAGACCATTTCAATGGCCATTCAGACCATTCAAATAGTTAGAGAAGCTACAGGAGCCATTCTAACGGCTGGGCCAGCCGTTGCAATGGCGGCCCTCGCGTTTTTAACCTAATTTTTGGTTTCCTAAACCTATTTAAGTGTATTTTTAACCTTGATTCGGAGGAGAACTATTCTAAGTCTTTTTTGAGAGTTTTTTCAAGGGTTTTCTTAGGAAGATTAGCTAGTTTTTTATTGTGCTTTCAATCTCTTGTAATCAAATACAATGTTTGTCAATTCAAATCAAAGTTTATTCATGGCGTCGCGTAGCAAAATCATCTCTTGGCATGAAAATATGAAGATTGAAGGGTTTTATGTGGTTGATCAACATATTTAGTCAGCTTTCATGTTTTTATTCTTTTCTCATTGAATCTTTATGCTTTCTTGAGGAATTTCCTTAGAAATCAATATCTCTTGATCAAATCTTCCAATTCAACAATACTCTTGTAGTTGTTGAATTGAGTTAAACATACTATGATCAACTACACATTCACCTAACAATTGAATCATTCCTTGCCAAGATTCTTCTCTCTAGTATTTACAATCATCTTCGATTCTAGTTTTCTTAAATAACAAAATAAACAAAGAATCCATTTTTACTTTTCTTTTTGGTGAGTTTCCCATAAATCTTTGAGTTTCGATAAGAGTTCTACACGTCAGTTCACCAGTTCATCGGGTGTCTACTACCTTGTACATCTTGCGCTTAGGATATCAGCTTAAGCACTTTTCGGAGTTAATCAAGTATTTTGGTGCCGTTGCCAGGGAACTAACGTATAAGGAGTTGGAGTTTGAGTGCGAAAAGATCGTTCAAGACAAGCGAAATTCTCCCACATCATCATCTACATCCAAATGCACCAAACTTGCATTGGGTAACTTTGTTCCACCCTTAGCTAGGTTTTTCTCTATAAGCATCTTAGAAATTATTTTTCCTTTTTATTTTTTCTTCTTTTTAGAATTGTTTATTTTATTTATCTTCATATTGCATTTAGTTGGGTAAGTGGTACATGAGATTATGATTTGGTGCTACTTGTTTATTAGTGGTACTATTTTACATACAAAATTGGTAGTGTTGGTTGGATTTCATTGAGATAATCAGTGGTTTATTCTAAGGAGAATGAGTCAAGACTTGATTGTGTATAGTGTGCTAAGGCTTGAAGCCTACTCTATTTGTTGTATCTTGTATTTGCATGTTAGTTTGGTCGAGAGAGCCTGGCGGTAGACTACAATGAGTAGACCTTAACACACTACCTCCATCTATAAATCGTGCTTTGTTAATCGACTTTGATAAAATGGCCAATCTTAATATAGTTGACCCTCCGGCCAATGCCCAAACAAGGGCAGATAACCAACCACCTTTGCCTCGGTCACTTAGGGATTATCTGAATCCTGCAAGGGCAAACCCACCCTCATGTATAGTTCTTCCACCACAACTGGCTCCTTCAAACTTTAAACTAGGCATGGCCGAGATGATCCCAAAATTTAATGGGGAGACACTTTGAAGAGATATTATATTCTTAGATAACACTTGCAAAGAAGGGACCCTTCCTTTCAGATTCTTCCTTTATTTTTACAAGATAAGGCTAAGACTTGGGTTAACACCTTAAAACCGAGATCTATACATTCATGGGCCCCCCAACAGGCTGAACTCCTTAAGAAATGTTTCCCAAAACATAGAACTAAGGCGATTCGTCACCAAATCTCCCAATTCTCACCTAACAAATATGAAACATTTTATTAGTGTTGAGAGAGATACAAGTGTCACGCCCCGATTTTTCACACTCGAAAAAACACAAGTGAGAAAAACATAGTACTCACTCGTTAGAACTCATCCTCCTAGAAGGACGAGTGTGACTAGGTTTGAACTAGATATTGACTTGAATAAGGACTTCTGAAAAAAGTTTAGAGTCACCACCTAATTTTGTTAAGTGAGTTGGGTCACCTAAAACTAAGTGCAATCCGAATACTAAACTTAGGGTTTTTTAAAATGTTTTGGAAAACTTCCTTAGGAAAGGGGTTTTTTTTTGTTTGAAGAAAACAAGTTGTTTGTCATTTTTTGAAAAGATTTAACCCATTTTTAAAAATAACTCCATTTTTTGTCTTTCGAAAACAGTGATTCTAGGTTCGGAGGTTGGTTATGTACAGGGAAGATGCACAAGGCGATGACCCTATCCCGTCCTTGCGGTACCTACATGTCTTATCATCCTAGGTTTACTCATTTAGAGTCATTGATTATCCAATGTCCACTTATATCTACTTTGAAAAGAATTATATGATTCATGATATGGAAATGCAATAAAATAATTTGATTTTGAAATTAGATTTGAAGAAATGATTTAAAGTTTGAAAAAAGTTGTGAAAATTGGAAACTTGAGAAAGGGTTGGAATTAGAAATTTGAAAAAGGTTGTGACCGTACCCATGAGGGTTGCCTACGTATCCCTTTATCGAGAATCAGGTTAGTAGTAATTTGGACTCGGGGTCTGATTAAAAATAGACACTTTGAGGCTTTTGAAAAGTTTAATTTGAAAAGGTTTGATTTGAAAAGGGATTGACATGAACTTTGAATAGAATATTTGAAGTTGAACTACGATTTTAAATCGAACTTGGATTTGACTTTGATTTGAAATTGAACTTAAGGATTTGAAATTGAGCTTTAAAGTAGAATTTGGACTTGATTTGAAAAGATAAAGTTAAACTTCGAAATCAATTTGACTTGAATTGAAGTTTGAAAACCATCTTGGTTTAGAAAAAAGTTTTAGAAAAGTCTTTGAAAAGAGTTAAAACTTCCTAACTTTAAGGTTAGTGTTGAACTAGTGTTTTGACATCTCAAGACCTAGGTAACCTAAGGTTAAAGTAAACAATTGAAGTAGGAAGGTTTGACTACAACTTGAAAAGTTTAACTTTAGGAAACTCCAAATTAAGAAAGTTTTGAATTAGGAAGAGTTACGAAAGGGGTTGATTTGATTTAGAAACACTTAACTTGAAAATACATGAAAATATTTGACTTGATTTAGAAATATTTGATTTGAAAGAATTTGAAAAGTTAGGGTTTAGGAAAGATTGGATTTTAGAAAGTTTTGAATTAGAAAAGTTTCAAAATAGAAAAGTTCCATTTTAGAAAAGTGCTAAATTAAGAAAATTTCATTTTAGAAAAGTTTCCATATTAAGAAAATAGTTGATTTTGGAAAGATTTGAATTTAGAAAGATTTGAACTTTGGAAAGACTTGGAATTTAGAAAGATTTGAAAGTTTGAAATTAAGATAGGTTTCAAAGTTTGAATTTAAGAAAGATTGAATTTAGGAAAGATTTGATTTCTATTTCCCAAAGTTAAAGATTGAATTTTATTTTCAAAAATAGATGATTTGATTTTGTTTCCAAAATTAGAGGATTTGATTTGGTTTCCCAAATTGAAACATTTGATTTGTCATGGAATTGGGAAGGTTGAGTTTTGAAAATCTTGGATTTGAAAATCTATAATTTGAGGCAAAATAGGAAGTCATGATTTTAAGAAAGGGAACTAGGATTTCCTAATCATGGATTCTGGGATTTGAATTTTACTTGAAGACAAAGATTTTTTGGAAAGTAGATGTTTGAAAAGAGTTTGTAGGAAGTAGATTTACAAAAATAATTTGGAAAGAGGTTTGAATATAGATTTTTATAGGCCTCTTGAATGTCTCGCTTTCCTAAAATTATTCTAACCATAAAAGATTAGAACCATTCTAGGGTTGTGATTTTGAAAACAAAATAAGGTTTTGAAATATGGATCACAATGATCACATTGAATATAACACTTTCTTAAAACAACCCTAACTATAGAATAGCTAGAATCACTCTAGAATTGTGGTTTTGATAAAAAAAATTTTTTAGGGTTTACACGTAAAATTTGGACCTTGATACTCACATTGAATGTAATGTTTTCCTAAAATAACTCTAACCATGGAATGGCTAGAGTCATCCTAGGAGTGTGATTTTGAAAACCAAGTATGAAAGAAAGGGATTTTGAATGTAAGTTTGAAAACAACTTTGATGCAAGTTTGAAAATAATTTTAAAAGTAATTTTGAATGAATGTATGAATATGACATGCACAATGCAATAGGGTCATGAACATATAAGGTTAGGCTTCATCACATAATCAAGGGAGCCGAACCCACACTATCAAAGGTTGAACTAGAAGAAAGGCCTCCGCACAGTGACTTCCAACAGTCCTTCCTAAGCATGAATTAGGGAGTCCCTTGTTTCAAGCATGCAAGAAGAGGATGTAGAAGATGGGGATTAAAATAAAAGAAAACCCAAGTGGGTTAGGAGAGAGAAGAGACATTAGGGAATTACATAAAAGTAAATAGAAGATCAACCTCCTATTCTTCTTGCTTTGATTGTTTTGTTTGCTTTACTTGACTTGAACTTTGAGAGTTTTGAAGATGCAACACTTGACCTTCAATGGATATTTAAAGGCTTGTGTTTGAGTGTAGAAGGTGTATAGAGGCTAGAGTTGGAGTGTGTGAAGGCTAAGGGTTGAAGAGGCTTGAGAGAATTATGGTTTGGAGAGACTTCGAGCTCTGTTTTCAAAGAGACAGAGTTTCTAAATTGAGTTTTTAGACCCTTTTTACGTATAATGAGGGTCTGTATTTATAGGCAATTGAAAACACCTTGGCGCTTATTACAGTGGCACTAAGGTAAAAATTACATTGGAGCCACTCCTAGTGGCGCTAAGCCAAACTAGTGGTGCCAGCCACTTAGGAAAGTTTTAAGATGGCGAGAAACGTATCTTTTGACCCTTGAGACATAAGGCAAAAGATTTAGGCGTGTGTCATAGTGACTACCTGCAAATTTTGACTTGGCTCCACTAAGAGTGACTTCGGAAGGTTCGGAAATAAACCGGAAGGCCAAGGATTGACAGGAACCCTTAAAAGAGTGTCCCGAAAATAACGGACTTAAGAAACAAAATCGAAACAATTAAAAAGGTTGACCAGCCCACCAGGGATAAAACGCTCAATTGAACTGGAAAAACACCTGAATGGACTCGAAGTGACCTATGAGAAGGCTTAAAGGTTGAAAACAATATCAAGATTGTTTCAAGGGGTTATCGGTTAGATACCCAGAGCCGGTGTGGCTGGAAAAGGCGACTGGCCCACCAGGGGCAAAATGGTCATTTTATACCGGTCTTGCCGGAATGGACTCGGAATAATCTGGAAAGGTGTTAGAAGTTTGAGAATAATATTAGAAGCATTCTCAAGAGGTTATCGGTTTGATGCCCAGAGTTGGTGTGGTTCTCGAAGGCGATCGAATGCTGAGGGACAAAATGATCATTTTGACCGGATAGTCTCGAAATTGATCCAAAACTGACTAGAAGGCATTTTAACATGCCGGATTATCTATGGGACAATCATGGGAAGATGGACTTACCGCTCTGAGAACTTGGGTACTTTCTCAAGAAGTGTGCCGGAAAGGCCCAAAGGGCAGTTTGGTCATTTTTCACTGAAATAGGCTAGTAGGCACTAGAGTTAACCCAGATTTTAAGTGTTTTCGTCACTCTAATGGTGTATGACAAGTTGGTTTCCAAAGGTATCCCGTCCTTTGGTAAACGTGTCATGGCCAAGAGGCATGTTCGGTCCCGTGACATAGGAATTTTGTTAGCAATTCCTAATGTCGACATGTTTACGAGTGTTTTTGCCACTATGACGGTTGTGATATTTGTGAGTGCTTCTGTTACTCTGACAGTGTGTATTCATTTCGAAAACTAAATGATCTCGAGAAGCTGCTAGATGGTCTTATCGTTTGAGGGATTAACTTTTTCGAAAGATGTGTCGAATAATGAACATTCTACACTAACGGGCTAGCAGGTGTCAAAAGTGAACCGTTCTACCATCTCGGGGACTTGGGTTCCGTCCCAGTCAACAGGTTTGAAGGGACTTATCGTTCTGAGGAGTTTTCTCTTTATATGTGTCGGACTTGATGGACTTACTGTTTAAGTGATCAACTTTCTCAAAAGACGTGCCAATTTAAGTTTGATTGGTCTAGACTGGAATTGAAACTGGAATTAAGGTTGAAATAAGGGCTTATTGTTTTTAGGAAGACGTGTCAACTTGAATTGGACTGAGTAATGCCATAAGAGCATTTTGGTCATTTTGCCTCTATTGGGCCCGACAGATCCGTGAAGCGATTGATTGATTAAATTGAGTTTGGAAAATTGGTTTAAACTTGAATGTGTCTGTGTCGTTTTGAATGTTAGTTTGGTTGGCCAAAGATTACTGAGCGAGCAAAAATAGGGTACTTACAACTGCCCCTCTTTTTCTGTCTTTGCTTGTCGAAGGCAAAAAATGATAAAGTATGGATTCCATGTCGACCGAGATGTGATCGGAGGGAATGAAGTTGGAAAGTTTTGAGGACTGGAGTAGTTGGAATTTGGAATTTTAATTTTAAAAACTGGATTATCTTGATGTTTGAAATTTAGAATTTTGAAAACCTAATTTTAAAATGATTTTGAAATTGAAGTTGAAATGGATTGATTTGGATTTGAACTAGAAGCGTTTTGGAAAACCTTTGAAACTTTGACCAAAACTTTTGAGGAAAAAGTTTAAAAATCTAGAATTGTGAAAATAGGCTTTTTGAGGTGAAAGCTTCAAAACTTGAAAAATTTAAAACCAGGACTTTTGAAGGAAAACTCTCAAGAAACCTATGAAATGTTTTTGAGAATGAAACTTTTTAAGGAAGAAAGTTTGAAAACATTTAGAATATTTTTGAGAACAGAGCTTTTGAAGGATAAAGCTCGAGAAACCACCTGAGAGATGCTTTTAAGTTTAAACTTTTTGAAGGAAAAAGTTTTGAAAAACCAGGAAAATGATTTTGAAATGAAACTTTTTTTAAAGAAGAAGTTAAAAAACCTACAAAGGTATTTTTGAAATCAAATTTTTTGAAAGAAAAAGTTACGAAAACCTAGATGGTATTTTTTGAAATAAAATTTTGTTTTGGAGGAAAAGAGATAAAATCCTTAAAAGTATAGCTTTTTTGGCAGAGAAAACCCCAAGAAACTCAGCCAAAATTTTTTGAAACAAAGAAAGAGTTGGAAATTTGTGAAATAAAATCTTTTTTAAGAAAAAAGAGATAAAATCTTTGAGCCTGCGGCCTTTTTGGCTGAGAAGACCCCGAAAAACTCGGTGGGACTTTGAATTAAAACCTTTTGAAGGAAAAAGTTTATAAAACCTCATAACTCGATTTTGAATAAAAAATTGTATAGAAAAGTTTAGAAACCTTGAAATGGATTTCAAATATAAGTTTTGAGGGAAAAGTTTAAAGAAACCTAGAAATTAAAAACTTTTGAAAGAAAAGCTTGGAAACTCTTGAAAATTGATTTTGAAATGGACTTTTTGAAAGAAGTTTATGAAACCTTGGAACTTGAATAAAGCTTTTGAAGGAAAAATTTTAGAAAACCTCGGATTGAATGAAAACTTTTTAAGAAAAAGTATAGCAAACATTTGAATTGGATTTTGAATAAAACCTATAGAAGGGTTGGAAAATTTCTGAATTGGATTGTAAATAAGACTTTTTGAAGGAAAAAGCGTAGAAAAGCTAAAAAAAATTGATTTTGAATAAAAAGAATTTAGAATGAAAGTCGTAGAGGATCCTTGAGATGAATTTTGAATAAAACTTTTGAAATTTCATTTTGGAAATAACTTTGGATCTTGATTTTGAAATAACTTTCGAAAGGAAATGTTAAGTAATCTTAGGAATTGATTTTCAAAATAAACATCTGAAGGGAAAAGTTTAGAAACCTAAGGCATTGATTTTGAAAATAGACTTTTGAAGGGAAAGTTTGGAAACCATTTTGATTTGAAACTTGGACTTTTGAAGACAAAATATTTAGAAAATTCATTTTAACTCGAAACTTAAATTTTTGAAGACAAAATGTATAGAAAATTTACTTTGACTCGAAATTTGATCTTTGGGAAACAAAATGTATAGAAAATTCATTTTGACTCGAAATTCAAACTTTTAAAAACCTAAAAAATTTATTTTTGACTCGAAATTTAAATTTTTGAAGACAAAATGTATAGAAAATTCATTTTGAATCAAAATTTGAACTTTTGAAAACAAATTGTATAGAAATTTCATTTTAACTTGAAATTTGAACTTTTGAAGAGATAATGTATAGAAAATTTATTTTGACTCAAAATTTTTTCCTTTTTTTCTTTTTTCATGCATACCTCTTACCTGCCAATGAAAGTTTACCACATTTCTTTCCTTCTGGCATGTCGTTAGGATGACTGATGTGGAACAATTATCTATGTAAGAGGTAATGACTGAACTGACAACGAAGACATCTACTTTGGTCGAGCACAAGACTAGTGCTGCTGGTGAGGAGAGGGTGGCCTTGCTAGGGCTACTATAGAAAATGCTCCAAATGAGACTGTTGAAGATGTTGAGAGTGGCACTGCGGGAGATGATCCTAAGGTTGATCCTCGGGAGCTGTTCCTCTGGAGAAATTGATGCACCATCTAGCGGAATGATACTTCTCTAGGTAAATGGATTCTTCTTGAACTGGTGCTCCGTCTGGCGAAATAATACTCTTGTAGGTAAATTGATGCTTCGTTTGGTGGAATGATACTCGTATAGGGAAATCCAAGGTTGATGTCTTGAAATTGCTACTTTTTGAACTAACTTTCCATTTAGAGGAATGATGCTTCTCTAGGGAAGTCCAAGGTTTGATTGGGGAGGTTGAGGGTGGGCCATTGCCCCATTCTCTATTTCTTGTCGGCCATGGAAGTCTGAGTTTTCTGAGTCGTGTGCTAGTGTTGGAGATGTCTGAGGTTACTTGGTCGCGGGGTGATTTTTTAGCTTCTTTTTGTACTTTGTCACATTCTTTGTTTTCTATTTTGTGTGTGTGTGTGTGTGTGTGTGTGTGTGTGTGTGTGTGTGTGTGTGAGAGAGAGAGAGAGAGAGAGAGAGAGAGAGAGAGAGAGAGAGAGAGAGAGAAAGTAAGTTTTCGTGCAAAAACAGGTTATTTATGTCAATGCTAAAAATACACAAGTGAAGGGGTGAATGCATGTTTATACTTTTTGAGGAATGCACATATTGGAATGGAATTGAATGCGTGTCATACTTTTTTATGAATGCACATATAGGAATGTAATTGAATGCATGTCATACTTTTTTATGAATGCACATACAAGAATAGAATTGAATGCATGTCGTACTTTTTGATTAATACACATGTTAATACAAGAATGGAATTAAATGTATGTCATCATGCATAAGTACTATATGTATATTGATTATTTTTTAAGAATGCCCTAGGATTGTCCCAGGGCTCATACACTCAGGATTTTGTTTTCCTTCAAAAATCCCGCCCCTTCAATTTTGTCCTATTCTTATCAGGGTGTGATAGCATTTGCACCATTCTCAAGGGATCTTGACCTTTTAATTTGCCATATGTTATTTTATCCCTACTTTCTATAGGGTTGCTGCTTGGGATTTTTCTGACCTCACTTGATTTTCTCTCTTAGATTTTCAAAATGCCACTGTAGCTTAAGCGACAACTTGTATGCCCTTTGTAAAGCGATAAATGGCTTGGCTCTCAATTTGAGAAGACTTCTTTTAAGATCGTAATGAAGGTTGGGTTTAGGGGTTGTAAGAAATGAAGGGTATTTACGCTCAAAGATTTTCTTTTAGTAGGTTGTTTAAACCAAAACCATCTGAGCACACTTTGAGGCATGAGGTTGCCCTTGCCATCCTCCCCGTCTCTCCTTTTTTTTTTTTTTCAACTGCTTGTCTTGGTATTGTTCAGGCTTATTTGGACTAAGCAAATTTTTTTTATCAGAGAGGACTTTGATTTGGACTGTAACGTAGGCTAGGTTAATGGGTTTATGAATGAAAACATTATCACTTGTGGGGTTTTGAAAGACTAATGATTACCTTCGGCAATTTAATTTTCATTTTCTACTTTCTTCTTTCCTTCCTATTCTTTTTGTTCTTCTAGACTGTTCTCTCCCTTCTAATTAAGATTTTTCATCAAGAAATTTGTTCCTAAATCGACTTTTAGATATGCCAACTTTTTTCATTTTTATTTTTGGATGATAATATCTTCTTTTGAAGACCGCCACAAACACCTCAACCCCCTCCTTTTCCTTTTTCTTTTTCTTTTTCACTAGAGACGTTGTCGACACCATATCTTCTTGAAAATCACCATTTTTGTCGTCACTCATTAGTTCCTACTTATGGTTTTTGCCTTAACCCAGTGTGGGCTATGATCATCTGGTCGGTTTTCTTGAGAAATGTAACCGGCTAAAGTGGGCTTTGCAAAGGGATTTTTTTTGTGTATGGTAACAAAATTGAGGGTTTCTCATCATTTCAAATTGAATTTCTCAATTCATAAAGCCTTTGTATAAAATTTAGAGAATTTTCCTAGAGATGGTGTGTTTATGCCAGTAAACCCCTATATATTCTATCAAATCAACTACTCTGTACTTACCCCAATGTGGGCAATGGTTCTTGGTTTGAGGATAGCTAAATAGAAATCACTTACGGCTCTAGTGAGCTAAGCAAAGGGTAGTATTTATTTCTTTTTGGATGAATTGAATAATGGCTTCTCATCCTTTTGATGACTCAGCTGCCTATCGCTTAGCCAGGTTATCACTTAAGTGTCGCGTTTTTAATATGCTCTACTGTTCTTTGTTGAGTCTGTCTTCCTCCTTTCTCTCACTCTCTCTTTTTCTCTCAAAGATTTTAACCCCCGTTGAATGGGTTGCCCGTGCTATCCCATCCTTCAAGTCAAGTCATTATAAAATGGGAAAGAATCCTTAGAAGCAATAATCATCCATAAGAGTATGAGACAAAGGGGATAAAATAAAAACTACGGCTTTTTCATTTCAAATCATGATTGCATGGAATGCAATGTTTATTTAAAGAAGATATGCAAGAAATAGTAAGATAGAAAAAAAAATAGACGTATTTTGTGGAAACATCCCTTTTCTTGTGGACCTTTTAGTGAGAACCCTTTATAGTGTTTTGAGACTATACCAACCTTCTTGGCGCTCCATTCGCTAGGTGTATCAGCAAACAACGGAGGGCGAATTGACAAATCTTTTGTGGCATTTGGAAGTTAGAGGATTCTGTTGTGGCAATGCACTGGTCTGATAGAACTTTGCAAATGGTGAAGTTCTCTTCTACATTGATGGTGATTGTTACGATATGGTACGAAGGTACCTGCTTAGAGCTAATGTCTTGTAGATTGATGATTAGCTCTTTTTAGTCTTTGATGTAGGTTTAGCCTCTTCCCATAACCGGGCTTGTCCTTGCATACTAGGGGTTCCATGAGTTCAATTATGCTCTTTCACTTCGAAAAAGGAAAAGAAAAACAAAATGCAGTTACTATGTGGAGTTGGAGGTTTTGTGTGATACCTGTCCTATAGAGATCCCTTCTCTTAGGGAGTCTAAGCATGATATTGAGTCCATTTTGGAGGCAGGGCTTTGCCCTTTATGCAATACAATACCACTTTGGTATGGCTCGGTTGATGTTTCTTTGTTTAGGCAAACTCGCCTTCATGGACGGAGAGAGATTTGGTCCTCTCTTGAGATATGGTTCTATGCATGCTATGAATCCTTAAGGTTAAAGAACCTTTAGGAGTTTTGGTAGGTTCGATTAACATGATATTGGATTGCTCCTTTCTCTCTACGGTTAATTAAATGCATGATAATGCAATGACTTGAGTTTCTTGGAACTCTTATCCTGGAATAGATATGGATGCATCAGCATAATAGAAGTGAATATATGAGCAGTATGATAACAGTAAATGAATGGTTTAAGAAACTCCATTCTTGTCTTGTTTGTACCTTCGATTTTCTTGGTATTTGGAGATGAGGGGGGAGGATAGAAGATAAGAAACAAAAGATAAGTTAGTGTCTTGATATGAAATTTTTTATGCAATGTATGTCCTAGGGGTGCCCTTGTACTTTGATGGGGACTAAACATGATGCATTTGGCTCACTTTTCAGAAATAGGGGGTTTGCCCCTATGTGTAGATACTTTATCATTGCTTGGGAATGTACATTCATTCACACATTCATTTGTAAGAAGTAAAAGGATACATTGAGCTTTTGAGTTTAAATACAAGAGAACCGAAATACATATTAATAGGGGGAGGGGGAACATTTTTCTTGAAAATTTTTCCTATTTACTTTTACATTTGAGATCCTAAACTACTCTTAAGTCTTCGGATTTGCTTTTTTTGAGCTTGATGTTGAGGAGGTCATTGAGAGACCTTACTGTTTGTTTGCCTTTTGTCTTCTTGGCAACCTTATCTCCACGAGCATAGAGGGATTGGGGCCCCTCTTTATGGAATGACATGAAATGTATACCTTGAATACTTAGGGTTACGTGGGAACCATTAGGTTTTTGGTAGGTTTTATGCAAGGGAGAATGATCTTAGTGTCACTCTCTATGGATTGGTCATATGTATGAGAATGCAGTGACTTAAGTTACTTTGGAACTCTTATCTTGAAATAGAGTATTGAATGTATGTATGTATATGCCAAGAGTAAAAAGAGAGAATGTAATTGTGAAGTAAATATGTATGCATGAGCATTTATACAAGTGTTATAACAACAAGAATTAGACAAAGATAAAGGAAAGTAAAACAGTCGCCCTTTCCTTCATGGTTTTGAAATTGATGTGCATAACTTAAATCCGGCAGAGGTTTGGCTATGCATGGTTTCTATATGAGCATGAGGTTTAGAGTTTACTAATGCTTCCTAAAAAGTACAGTTTTTGAATCTTCAAACCTAAGCCCACTCCCCGAGGTGGTGCCATTATCGATTAGTGATTTGAGCGAGGGGACCATCATGAGGCTGTAGGCTAAGAAACTGACACAGCATCCGCCCACAACAAAAGTACCGTCCTCCTTTCTAACTAGAAGGGTCATAATTAGGTAATAATGCAAATATGAAAATGTGAATGCACGTGCAGTGTATGTGTGACATTTTGAAAAGTGGAGGAAATGACCCAGCAACTCTTATCCATCTTGTCCAATCCATCCCATTCATTCATGACATACATGGCAATTAATATGACATAAAATAAAATGTGAGCTAAGGTCCACCTACAAAAGAAAATGCAAAAAATCAGTACTTGGATGACAAACTTAATGCCAAATAGTATGATTGAACACGAATTGAATGCTTGGTTTTGAAAACAGCTTTGAAAAGGTTGGTTTTAAAAGTTTAAAATGGATAGAATTTGGACAAATTAATCAAAGACTCTAGATGACTGAAGGGTAAAGTGATATGATAATGGCCTAACCCTCGAAGGGTCCCCAACGGAGTTGCTAGTTGTTGTGCCCCAATTTCTCGCACTCGAGAAAACATACAAGTGAGAAAAACACAGTACTTTCTCATTAGAATTCATCCTCCTAGAAGGACGAGTGTGACTAGGTTTGAACTTGAAATTGACTTGAATAAGGGTATTTGAAAAAAGTTTGGAGTTGCCACCTAACTTTGTTGAGGTGAATTAGGTCACCTAAAACTAAGTGCAATCCAAAAACTAAACTTAGGGCTTTTGAAAATGTTTTGGAAAACTTCCTTAAGAGGGGTTTTTTTGTTTTTTTTTTTTGTTTTTGGAGAAAATAGCTTGTTTGGCAAACTTTGAAAAGATTTAAGCCCTTTTTGAAAATAACTTCGTTTTTTGTCTTTCAAAAATAGTGATTCTAGCTTCGGAGGTCGGTTATGTATAGGGAAGATGTACAAGGCAATCACCCTATCCCGCCCTTGTGGTACCTACATGTCTTATCACCCTAGGTTCACTCATTTAGAGTATTCGATTATCCAATGTCAACTTATATCCACTTCGAAAAGAATTATATGATGCATGATATGCAAGTGCGAGAAAATAATTTAATTTTGAAAATAGATTTAAAGGAAAGATTTGAACCTTGAAAAAGGCTGTGAAAATTGGAAACTTGAAAAATGATGTGGAATTAGAAATTTGAAAAAGGTTGTGACCGCACCTATGAGGGTTGCCTACGTATCCCTTCGTTAGGAATCAGGTCAGGCGTAGTTCGGACTCGGGGTCCGATTGAAAATAGACATTTTAAGGTTTTTGAAAAATTTAACTTGAAAAGGTTTGATTTGAAAAGGGTTTAACTTGAACTTTGAATAGAAGATTTGAAATTGAACTTTGATTTGAAAATGAACTTGAATTTGACTTTGATTTGAAATTGAACTTAATGAGTTGAAATTGAGCTTTGAACTAGAATTTGGACTTGATTGGGAAAGATAAAGTTGAACTTTGAAATCAATTTGACTTGAATTGAAGTTTGAAAACCATCTTGATTTACAAAAGAGTTTTAGAAAAGTTTTTGAAAGGAGATGAGGCTTCCTAAATTTAGGGTTAGGGTTAAACTAGGGTTTTGACATCTTAAGACCTAGGTAACTTAGGGTTGAAGCATACAACTGAAATAGGAAAGTTTGACTAAAACTTGAAAAGTTTAACTTTAGGAAAGCTTGATTTTAGGAAACACCAAATTAAGAAAGTTTCAAATTAGGAAAGTTTGGTTTTAGGAAAGTTTCGAATTAGAAAATGCTAGGAAAGTGGTTGATTTGATTTAGAAACACTTAACTTGAAAAAACTTGTAAAAATTTGACTTTGATTTAGAAATATTTAATTTGGAAGAATTTGAAAAGTTAAAGTTTAGGTAAGATTGGATTTTAGAAAGCTTTAAATTATGAAAGTTTCAAAATAAGAAAGTTCCAATTTAGGAAAGTGCTAAATTAAGAAAGTTTCATTTCAGGAAAATTTCCGTACTAGAAAAATAGTTTATTTTGGAAAGATTTGTATTTGAAAAGTTTTGAATTTAGAAATATTTAAACTTTGGAAAGATTTGGAATTTAGAAAGATTTGGAAGTTTGAAATTAAGAAAATTTTGAAAGTTTGAATTTAAGAAAGACTAAATTTAGGAAATATTAGAATTAGAAAAGATTTGATTTCTATTTCCTAAAGTTGAAGATTGGATTTTATTTCAAAAAATAGATGATTTGACTTTGTCTCCAAAATTGGTGGATTTGATTTGGTTTCCTAAATATGAAGATTTGATTTTCCATGGAATGAGAAAGGTTGAGTTTTGAAAATCTTGGATTTAGAAATCTATGATTTGAGGCAAAATAGGAAGTCCTGATTTTGAGAAAGGGAACTAGGGTTTCCTAATCATGGATTCTAGGGCTTGACTTGGATTCCAAGAAAAAGAGTTTTTGGAAAGTAGATATTTGAAAAGAGTTTTTAGGAAGTAGATTTGCAAAAATAATTTGGAAAGAAATTTGAATATGGACTTTTACAAATCTCTTGAATGTCTCACTTTCCTAAAACGATTCTAACCATAAGAAGATTAGAACCATTCTAGGGTTGTGATTTTGAAAACAAAATAAGGTTTTGAATAATGGACCACAATGATCACATTAAATATAACCCTTTCTAAAACAACCCTAGCCATGTAATGGCTAGAATCACTCTAGGATTGTGGTTTTGATAAAAACAATTTAGGGTTTACACCGAAAATTTATACCTTGATAGTCACATTGAATGTAACACTTTCCTGAAATGCCTCTAACCATAGAATGCCTAGAATCATCCTAGGAATGTGATTTTGAAAACAAATTTAAAAGAAGCGGGTTTTGAATGTAAGTTTGAAAACAACTTTGATGCAAGTTTAAAAATATTTTTGAATGCAATTGTGAATGGATGTATGAATATGACATGCACAATGCAATAAGATCGTGAGCATACAAGGTTAGGCTTAACCACATAATCAAGGGGGCTGAACCCACACCATCAAAGGCTGAACTAGAAGAAAGCCCCCAGCATGGTGACTTTCAAGAGTCTTTCCTAAGCATGAATCGGGGAGTCCCTTGTTTCAAATATACAATAAAATGGGGTAAAAGATGGGGATTAAATAGAAGAAAATCCAAGTAGGTTAGGAGAGAGAAGAGACATTAGGGAATTACATAAAAGTAAATAGAAAACTAACCTTGTATTTTTCTTGCTTTGATTGCTTTGTTTGCTTAACTTGACTTGAACTTTGAGAGTTTTGAAGATGCGGCACTTGACCTTCATTAGATGCTTGGAGGCTTGTGCTTGAACGTAAAAGGTGTATAGAGGCTAGAGTTTGAGTGTATGGAGGCTAGGGGTTGAAGAGGCTTGAGAGAATTAGGATTTGGAGAGACTTCGAGCTCAGTTTTCAGAGAGACAGAGTTTTTGAACTGAGTTTTCAGACCCTTTTTACGCAGGTGGAGGATCTGTATTTATAGGCAATTGAAAACACCTTGGTGTTTATTGTAGTGGCGCTAGGGCAAAAATTACATTGGCACCACTAGGAGTGTCGCCAAGTCATTTATTGGCTTGGCGCCACTACTAGTGGTGCCAGCCACTTAGGAAAGCTTTAAGGTGGTGGAAACATATCTTTCAACCCTTGAGACGTAAGGCAAAAGGTTTAGGCGCCTGTCCTAGTGATTACCAAGTCTCCATTAGGAGTGACTCTGAAAGGTCCGGGAATGATCCGAAAGATCGAGGATAGATAGGAATCCTTAAAAGAGTGTCCTGAAGGTAACGGACTTAAGAAACAAAACCAGAATAGTTGAAAAGGTTGACCGGCCCATTATGGGCAAAACGATCAATTGAACTGGGAAAGCACAAGAATGGACTCGGAGTGACCCGTGAGAAGGCTTGAAGGTTGAAAACACTATCGAGAGTTTTTCGAGGGGTTTTTTGTTTGATACCTAGAGCCGGTGTAGTTAGAAAAGGCGGTCGGCCCACTATGAGCAAAATGGTCATTTTGCACCGATCTTACTGGAATGGACTCGGAATGATCCTGAAAGGTGTTGGAAGTTTGAGAATATTATTATAAGCATCCTCAGGAGATTACCGATTTGATGCCCAAAGCAGGGGTGGTTCCCGGAGGCGATTGGATGCCTAGGGGCAAAATGGTTATTTTGACCAAATTATCTCGAAATTGATCCGAAACTAACTAGAAGGCGTTTGAACATGTCGGATTGTCTTTGGGACAATCTTGGAAAGGTGGACTTACTGCTCTAAGGATTTGGGTACTTTCTTGAAAAGAGTGTCAAAAAGGCCCAATGGGCAGTTTGGTAATTTTTCACCAGAGTAGGCTAGCAAGCACTGGTATTGACTAGGGTTTTGAGTGTTTCCGTCACGCTAATAGTGTGGGATGAGTTCATTTTCAAAGGTATCCCGTCCTTCGATAAACGTGTCACGACCAAGAGGTGTGTTTGGTCTCGTGACATAGGGGTTTTGTTGGTAATTCCCAATGTCGACCTATTTGCGAGTGTTTCTGCCACTCTGACGGTAACAATGTTTATGAGTGTTTCCATCTCTGACGAAGTGCATTTATTCCCGAGACTGCTTGATCTCGGGAAGTTGCTAGAAGGTCTTATTATCTGAGAGATAAACTTTCTCGAAAGACATGCCGAATAATGGACATTCAACATTGATAGACTAGTAGGCACTAGAATTGAACCGTTCTACCATCTCGGGGACTTGAATTTCGTTTTAAGGAGTTTTCTCAATAAACGTGCCAAACTGGATGGACTTACTGTATGAGGGATTAACTTTCTCGAAAGATGTGGTAGTTTGAGTTTGATTGGTCTAGACTGGAATTGAAACTAAAATTGAGGTTGAAATAGGGACTTACTGTCTTTAGGACGACGTGCCAACTGAAATTAGACCAAGCAATGCCGCAAGGGCATTTTGGTTATTTTGCCTCTATTGGGCTCGGTGGGCCTGCGAAGTGATTGATTGATTAAATTGAGTTTGAAAAACTAGTTTAGATTTGAATGTGTCTGTGTCAGTTTGAATATGAGTCTAGTTGGGCCGGAGATTGCCTAGCCGACAAAAATGGGGTGCTTAAAAAATCTTGAATTCATGCCCGCACCATGGTCAAAAGCCTTGGAGAGTTATTATTGGCTTGTTCTCTTCTCTAACACTGTAATTAAAGAGATTTGTTGCGATCACGTGTAATGGAGAGTTATATGAGAAGACACCCGAGGAAGCCTTTGATTTCTTTGAGTTCTTAGCAGAAAATGCCTGAGATTGGGATACGACTAGGACTCAAAACCTTGAGTCCAAGTCTATTGCCCAAGGGGGTGGGCGATTTACTTTGAGAGAAGTATATGATGTTAATGCTAAATTCTCAACTCTTACTAGAAACTAGAAGCTTTAAAGATGAGCAAGGTTAATGTGGTGTCTAGTACCGCTCCTAGTGAGCCTATGAGTGAGGCTATATGCATGGTCTGTGATAATAGAGCCCATGGGACTGATGATTGTTCTAACATTCTGGCTCGTAGGGAAGTTGTACAAGGTCAAGCTAATGATATTAATCCCTACAATAAGCCGATAATCAACCAAGGAGGAGTAAGAAACCCATATACATTAATATATAATTTAGGGTGGTGCAATCACCCTAACTTTGGTTAGAGAAATGAGGGGACTTCTGCTCTTTAACAATATCAAGCTCCCCCACCACCGCAATATCAGGCACAACCTCCCCAGTAGTGGTACCAAGCACCTACATCCTACCAACCTCCCCCTAAGAGGTCTTTGGAGGATACCCTTCAACAGTTCATGCACTCACAAATGAGTGTAAATGCTAGGGTATATAGGTCATTAGAGAGATAAAGGGTCAGATGACTCTATTGACCCAAGCTTTAACTATTGGCAGGTTTCCTGCCCAACCCCAACCTAATCCAATTAGGCAAGCTAACATGAGTGAAACTGGCTCCGATCTTAGTTCTACCCACGAACAAGTTCAACCAATCACCACCCTTAGAAGTGGAAAAATTATTGATAAAACCATTCCTCCTAAAGAGTCTGAGTCTAAAGAAGAGTTCCCTAGGGTGAGTGAGAAGAGAGTGAATGAGGAGAAAGTTAGTAAAGAAGTTAGGATGAGAGAGAAAGAACCCGAGAGGATAGGAAGCAAGAAAGAAGAAGAAGTGAAAGTTAATAAGCCTAAGGAGAATGACATAGAGGTGTTATCGCATGCGCCTTTCCCTCATAGGTTAACCAAACCTAAACATGAACTTCATAATTCTAATATCTATTAGGTGTTCAAGCAACTGAAACTTAACATACCTCTTCTTGATGCTATTAAATAGATCCCCTCTTATGCCAAGTCTCTAAAATACTTATGCACTGTTAAGAGAAAACTCCATGTGAAAGAAAAATCCTTTTTAGCTAATTAGACAAGTGCAATCTTGCAATCTAATACCCACCATAGTATAAGGAGCCTAGGTGTTCTTACAATTTCTTGTGTCGTAGGAAACCATCCTATAGACCAAGCCTTACTTAACTTAGGGGCGAGTGTGAACTTGCTCCCTTTTTCTGTGTATCAACAGTTAGGGTTGGGCGAGTTGCACCCTACTATAATCACCCTCCAGTTAGCTAATACGTCTATTCGGGTTCCTAGGGATATGGTGGAGGATGTACTTATTTAGGTCGATAAGTTTTATTTCCCTGTAGATTTTATTGTCATTGATACTTAGCCCATAGTGAGCTTTAATGCTCAATCTCCCAATCCAATCATCTTAGGAAGACCCTTCCTAGCTACATCTAATGCTCTAATCAATTGTAGGAATGGGGTCTTGAAACTTTCCTTTGGTAATATGACTACAGAGTTAAGCATTTTTAATCTGAGCTAACGATTGGGTGAGTTCGAATATATTAGGGAAGACACTTTAGAGAGAGCTCTGATGTTCAGTGAGGGACTAAAGCTAGTAGATGGTGGGATGACTTTAGAGAGCCTCATTTTTTTAAGATCTAGAGGTTATGGATGTTCTATCTGTGGATCAATGGATCCCTACTTTTGAGTATCTAACTCTTACTTAGTTCCATTAGACTCGAGTCTAGCTCTTACTTAGTTCCATTCAGATCCTTGAATGAGTGGAGATTTTTACCATGTGAGCTTTCAAACCATAATGCTTTTATGAGTGTTTACATTTACTCTGAATAAATTCTTTCATATATCTTGTATTCAATAGCTTCATTACTCTTAAATTGATTCATATGTTAAACTATTTTTTAGTGTTTAGAAGTTATGAACTCTACTAGATTGAGTTTTGTAAACTATTAAAAATGACGTTTGTGATGTATTGTGAAAAAAAAAGAAGAAAAATTAGCAAAGAAAGCAAAAGAAGGGAGATACAAAAAAAAAAAAAAAAAAAAAGTAAAGAGGTTGGATGTTCAAAAAGAAACAATGAATGCGATTGGAGAATTAGAAGTGTGTACCTACTTATCATTGCATGTCTTAATCACGCATGTTTTAACCCAATTATCCTTTCCTTTTCTACCCTATAGCTCGTAGCCATGTTATAACCTTGGAAGTCCTTGTTGATTCAAAGTGTGCATAACTAGAGTTTTAAATTACTAAATTGAGTTCATATACTTTTGAATGCTCGATTAGTTTTTACATTAGATATTTCTTCATGAAGCTATGCTAAGTTGGATATACTTTCATTTTATCGGTTCTTATAATTGAATTGCTCTCTTGTTTTTCCTATGCATTTACTCTTAATGATGAGCTTTCCATTGTAAGTACCCTATGTTTCTGTTCTTTGTGAGTGTATGTTCTGTAAGGATTTGAATCAAAGCTTAAGGTTATGATTGCTTTATTTTCTTGATTTGATCTATAATGGTCTGATGTTCATACACATGTACTGAATCCCTTCTATGTTATTCAAGATTTATTCTAACTTCTATGTTCGAGTTTAAGACAAGTTGGAATTTAGTGATTTATTTTGATTCCTGCATGGTATTAACTATTCTGATTATTTCTAAGTGCAGGGAAGTTGTGATGTTTGTGGGTACCATCACTGGAAACAATCATGAGATTAAATTGGTCCATTAGGGATAGCCTAGGGGTTTAAAGGCTTCATGCATACGCTAATGCATTCATGACTCCTACAAAAGTGGTGATTATCTTTTGATTTTAGTAATTTTGCTAGGGTCCAGCAAAAGACAAACTGGAAGGTGTGATTCCACTATAAAAGTGTAATCATAGGTCTTTAATTCATACTTTGTTAGCCTTAGAATAATGTTTATTGCTTTAGTTTAGTTAGTCATATGTTTTAATATGCTTTTATTTGAGTTTTGTAGGTTTTGGAAGCTAATAGAGGCAAAAGGAAGCAAAAATAATCAAAGCGGATTCAAAGTGATCAAAATTCGATACTATCTCGGGAGATTGGCAATAACGTTTTACTCCAATGCACGTTGGAAAGAAGACTTTAAGCTTTACAACTTTGCCTCTAATGCACGTTGGCTAAATCAGCTTTTAAAGTGGTCATAACAGAGCGACAAAATGTGTGTGGCTGCAGGCTGTTCCAATGGTTGGACCAGCCATTTCAACTGTCAGAGAGTGAAGGCAGACCATTCCCATGGTTGGACCAGCCGTTTCAACTGTCAGAGAGTGAAGCCAGACCGTTCCAATGGCCATTTAGACTGTTCCAATGGTCAGAGTGGCTACAGGAGTTGTTCCAATGACTGGGCCAACCGTTGGAACAATAGCCCCACGTTGTTTTTACCAAATTCTTGGTTCTCTAAACCTATTTAAGTGTACTTTTAACTCTAATTCGGAGGAGAACCATTCTAAGTATTTTTTTAAGAGTTTTTTTAAGGGTTTTCTTTGGGAGATTAGCTAGTTTTTCATTGTGCTTTCAATTTCGTGTAATCAAATACAATGTTTTTCAATTCAAAGCAAAGTTTATTCATATCTTCACGTAACTAAATCATCTCTTGGCATGGGAATGTGAAGATTGAAGGGTTTTGTGTGGTTGATCCAAGGTATTTTGTAAATTCTCAGGTTTTCATCTTTTCTTATAAAATCTTTATGCTTTCTTGAGGAGTTTCCTTAGAAATCAATATCTTTTGATCAAGTCTTTGAGTCGTTATACACAAATTGGGCTTTAGGATATCGCTTGCTTAGATCCCTGATAAGAGTACTTTGAAAAATAACTCTTTATGAGAACCCATCAATTTTCTAAACTGTTTTTATTGATAAATCTTCCGATTCAACAACACTCTCATAGTTGTTGAATTGAGTTAAACATACTATGATAAAATAAACATTCGCCTAACAATTGAATCATTCCTCGCCAAGATTCTTCTCTCTAGTATTTACAATCAACTTCAATTCTAGTTTTCTTAAACAACAAAATCGATAAAGTATCCATTTTTACTTTTTTTTTTGGTGAGTTTTCCATAAATCTTTGAGTTTCGACAAGCGTTCTACACAGTAGTTCACCAGTTTCCTATGGTTCGACCCTAGTCTTATCGGGTATCTACTACCTCTTAGATACTGTACTTGGGATATCATCTCGAACATTTTTTCGAGCGAGTCACTTGACTTGAGAGAGAGAATAACCAGTAGAGGTAGAAAATGTGATATCCCGAACCTCTATTTATTTATATTAATGAGAATATCTAGTGTATGCAATGTTAATGTTAATTATTTTTTCTTTTGGGTCAAAAATGAACAATGAGAGCTTATGTTGTAACTTAAGCCTATAGAGTGAGACATATGGGATTATTCTCATTTGTATCATCTTATATACACTTATAAGCACATAGCTCACACATTCCAACCAGTTGAGAGAGAAGAGAGGGAGAAAAGGAGAAGAGAAAGAGGAGGAAGAAGCTTGAAGGAAGAAATTGAAGCCAATAGAAGACTTAACCAAGCTTGAAGAAAGGTAAGGTTCCATTTTCTTCTACAATTGTATATGTGTATGTATCTATCTTGGTGGGTTGTATTGTTAGGTTGTTGTGAGTGACTCTTTTGAGTCCCAAATTGACTAAATCTAGAGTATTGTAAACCCCATTGAAAGATTTGAGAGTTTGGGATTAAAATCCCTAATTTATACAAGTTAGGGCTTGGGTTTCTAAAACCCTAGATCCCTTCGATTTACTTGTTTAAAGTGTTTCATTTTGAGTTATTATGGCCTTCTTGGGTCAATCTTTGGACCCTAGAAGCATTGAAAGAGTTTGTGAGAGTTTTGATGGAGTTTAGGTGAGATTTGGAGATTTTCGAGTGGATTTTAATTTTTCTCAGGTAATGTGTCGACACCTTTGCCTCATGTGTCGACACATCAGTCCAGAGGACTCCCAGATTCACTTCTTCACCTCATGTGTCAACACCTTGCTTCATATGTCGACACATCCCGGTTTCGTTTTTTCAGCTCTGACACTATTTAGTAAAACGGACATAATTTTCTCTAGAAAACTCGGATTGATACACCGTTTGAAGCATTGAAAAATAGACTCATAGATATTTGTACTTTATAATCTAATTCCTTATAGATTGAAAGATATGAAAGTTTAAAGTTGACCCAAAATCTATGCCAACAACATTATTTTTTAGAATTTTAGTCCACCTTCCGTGAGGCATAACTTTTTCACTCGAAATGTGTTTTTGGCCCATGACCTATCAAATTAAAGCCCTTTAAACCTATTTTCAAATGAAAATAACCTAGAGTTTGAACCCATCCTTGAGAGGTGGTTGGGACGCGATGAAGGGGTCGACGTCCTGGCTTTCATGTTTAAACCTCAACATTATGTTCTCGTTTTACGTTGGTGCTTTGTCCTAGAGTTTAGCCTCGCTCTCCCATTATATGAGTGAGGTGTTGATGAGTCGGGGTTGAGGGACTTATGTGCTTAGTCTCAGTTTACGTGTTATTGCTTTGCCTTGGAGTCTGTATTGATATTTGCATACTTTTATGTGTATTTTATGTAGGAACACCTTGTCTAACACCCATTCTATCAGAGAGAGGTGAATAACGAAATGCCATGAGTAATTTTTACTACTTTTAAACTATTTTAAGTTCAAACCATATTATACAATGTTTTACATATGTTTTCAATGCATCAATATTTATGTTCAATTATAAATCTCATACTTTTAAAGGCATGCAAGTCATATTTATGTTATGAATTGAAATCCATGGACTAAAATGCTTACATGAAAGAGATGCAAGACTTTTCCAATGTATGGTACCAACTCGAGGTCTTTTGTGACAAGACCTTAAACTAACAAAGATGATCCCACAATAGGGGATGTGAAATAAACTATCACCATATTTGGGAGATGTCCCACGGCCTAAATAGCCCTATTTGTGACCTTTAAGGTTACTGATGTGGAGCCTAGATTTGATGTCAGGTTGTAGCACACTTATGTTTTAGAACGAGAACAATGATATGTTCAAATGTTTTTGAAAAGTTATGTTAAGCTTTATCACGAGCACAGATTTTGTCGCATCTCTCTTTTATGATACCATGTTCTAAAACGATTGAATGCTTCAATATGATTTTTATGCTATCTACGATTTCAAGCCTATGCTTACATGTTTCGAGTTCATGCTTTATATGCATAAATGTTTTATTTATTGTTTTATACATTAGACATAACTGCTAGTCCATGGTGTTTTCATACTCATGCATCATTATTATTCACTAAGCTTTAGCTTATGTTTTCTCAAATGATTTTCAGGTAGCCAATCCGAGAGTCCCTAGAGCGAGGCCATACGTGAATTTTGAGCTACAGTCCATGGGCCTATGTTTTGTATTATGTTTGAGGGCTGGACCCAATATTTTGTAATAATATAATGCTATAACTTTGGTGAACCATGATTTGGTCCTTATGCATGCAATGTTTTAGATTAGGCACAGCTCTACCATGTATGACACGAATTATATTTCAAGCTATAAGAGATTCTATTTTTGTAAATTTTAAATGATTTCACACAGGTGATCAACCAATTTATGTAATGTGGCCTCGGGTAGCCTTGCTATTGGCCAGCCATGTACCCTAAATTCGTATAGGCTGGGTTACGAGGCGTGACAGAAGAGATTTCAAGACCAAGAAAGTAAATGAGAGGACCAAGATCTTTCATCTTAAACTGTCTTCTAAGAACATCTTTTAGCTCAGAAATGCCATGGACATCATCACTAGTGAGGATCATATCATCTACATAAAGAATGAGGAGAATAGTGTTGTGTGTAAACTTGTGAACAAAGAGAGCAGAATCGTAATCACTAAAAGAGAAGCCTAGCTCACTGATGGTGGAACTAAATTTGGCATACTAGGCACGAGGAGCTTGCTTGAGACCATAAAGAGCATGACGAAGCTTGCAAACCTGATGTGTAGAATGAGAAGAGCCAAGAGGATGCTGTATACAGACTTTCTTAGAAAGATCACCATTGAAGAAGGCATTCTTGACATCTATCTTATACAAGGACCATTGGTGGACATTAGCAACGACAATATCACTCCGGAAAAAGGTGAGAGGGCCACAAGAGCAAAAGTCTCCTCATAGTCAATGCTATACTCCTAATTGAATCATTTGGCAACTAGAAAGGCTTTGTAACATTTCACAGAACCATCAGAATGGGTCTTGATCTTGTAAACTCGGTGACACCCAGTCATAGATTTACTAGGAGGAGGATTAACAAAGTCACAAGTGTAAGTCTTGTTAAGAGCTTGCAATTCATAATCCATAGCTTGCTGCCAAAGAGGGTTAGAAATAGCCTCACGATAAAAGCGAAAGCAAGAATAGTGGAGAAACAGTGATAATCACGAAGATGAGTAGAAATCTCCCTTACCTTAGTTAAACACTGAACAATGGGCTTATTACAAGAAGAAGGCAAAGAAGGATTAGACAAGGAAAAGCTAATAGGAGGAGTAGGATCAACAGACAGGGACTCCCCTAGATAAATTGTAATAGGAGGCACAGCAATAGGGACATCAACATCCTTAGGAAAAATCTCAATAATAGGATCAGTGAAGTAGGGAGCATTAGAAGGAGATGATAAATGGAATGAAGATAAGGAGGATAACATCTTATGTTCCTAGAATATAACATGGCGAGAAACATGAAAATGTTTGGACAAGGGATCCTAACAGCAATAACCATTGTGCTCAATCCCATAACCTAATGAGCAGCAACTGTGAGCTTGAGGCTCCAATTTGGTATACTCATAAGGCTGAAGTAAGATAAAACAGGCACACCCAAAAACACGAAGCGAGTAATAATCAGGGTCAATACAATACAGACGCTCATATGAAGTGAGGTTATCAAGAGGAGCAAAAGGTACACGGTTAATAGTATAAGCAGCAGTAAGAGAAGCCTTACCCCAAAAACGTTCAAGACAGGATGCAGAGATAAGAAGTGTACGGTTAGTATTAAGAAGATAACGATATTTTTGTTCAGCACAAACATTTTGTTGTGAAGTAGCAGGACAAGAGTGATGAGGAACAATCACATGCTCACAAAGAAAGGTAAGAAAAGACCAACCACAATACTCCCTAGCATTCTTAGACTGAAAGATCTTGATGTTACTAGAAAATTGAGTTTTGATCATGCAAGCAAAATCATCATAGGTTTGTTGAAGTTGAGATCGATTCTGCAAGTGATAAAGCCAAGTATATCTAGAGGAATCATCAACAAATATAACAAAATACTGGGAGCCTCCCATAGTAGTGGTTGGAAAGGGTCCCCAAATATCATAACGAATTAAGTAAAAGGAGCTAAGGAGAAAAAAACACTTTTATTAAAAAGATAATGCCAGTTGGTTTGCAAGTTGACAGGATTGACAATTAAGATGTTTATTAGGGATAGAACCTAACACACTTTTAGACAAAAGAAAACGTAAACAACCTAAGGAAACATGACCTAGACATGAGTGCCAAAGTCCAAAAGAGAAGCGAGGAGGAGATTAAGTAATAGCAAAAGTGGCAGCAGCAGCCTGAGTAAGAAGGTGAAGGTGAATGAGCTAAAACAATTAACCATGTTTACGGCCTATCCCAAGAGTCTATCCCATTAGCAAATCCTGCACAACACAACCAGTAGAAGAGAAGAGAATAGTAAGACCAAGATCACATAGTTGGCCAACAGAGATAAGATTCAGTGTGAGTTTAGGAATGTAATAAGTATAAGAAAGTGCAAAAATCGTAGTGAAGACATGACCAACATGTTCAATAGTCATATGAGTCCCATCAACGGTATAAATGACTAGAAGAGCAGATACAGAAAATTTGGAAGAAAAGGCAGACAAATCAAAAATAATATGATTACTACATCCAAAATCAAAGAACCACAAAAAAAAATACTTGAAATGACAGATAAGGCAGTAGAGGAGGGATTACTAGAAGTAAACATGAATTGTTAGAATAGTGTGGGAAGATTACTAATACTAATCATAGAGGAGAAGGAGGGAACATCATAATCCTCAGCAATGGTAGCAGCAAACTAAAGGCGAGAATTTAAGCATGAAGGATTTTTAAGGTAGTTAAAAAGGTAGTGACCAAGGCCACGCCAATGACAATGCTTGCAGATCTGAGTTTGGCAAGTAAGTAAGTGATGTTCAGTGGCATGATAAATTGTACAGGCTGAGTAGGAGAACTGTGAGAACCACTATAAGCCGAAGAACCTTAGGAACCACCTAAGGAGCCTTTAAAGCGAGAACTAGATGTGACAAGTACTGTGTCCACAGGTAGTGGCCGAATGAGGCCAAGACGAGGCTCCTCAAATAAGAGCTTAGAAATATCATGTTCCAAGGTAAGAAAAGGGTAACAATGGAGAAGAGAGGCTCGAATAGGCTAGAAGACATCAGTGAGAGCCATGATAAACATAATCAAGCGTTATTGATTGCGGTAGAGGGCAAATTGAGTAGTATCTGTAGAGTAAATCCAACTAGGTTCAGATGGAGTCAACTATTCCAAAAAATTATACATCTGAGATAGGAAGGCATTAATAAATTGGCCAGATTCCTATCTCAGATGATGTAAAGAAATCAAAAGCTGCTACTGATGAGCAGGGTTTGCAGTAGCATAACGATTAGCAAGAAAGGCCCAGATGGAGTGAGCAGTGTCAAAGCATCCAAATTGGAGACTGATAGAAGGAATGGATGTATTCCCAAACTAGGTGATGGTATAAGGATTTTCACTGTCCCATTCCTCAAGTCGTTTAGTAAATTATGTAGTTGTTTTAGCTGCACCTTTAACAGGTACCTCAATATCTCCAGTGACATAGCGCCAAAGTTTTCTTCTCTTGAGAAGACTAGACATGGCTTAAGAGCAAGGACTATAGTTAGGGCCATCTAGAGTGACAACAATTGGTTTGGATACCTCAGAACGTTCCATAGTGTAGAGACATGGGATAAAAGAAACCCAAACAGTAGAGAACAACAGTTGAAATGCTTCTAAAGCAAGAGAAACAGTAGTAACAAAGTAGAATCAGAGGAAACAAACTGAAGAATCAGATTAAGAAGACCCGAAATAGTCAAGAATTGGTCTAAACTAGTCAAAAAAGGGCCAAAAGAGGTCTAAACCAACCAAAAGAGAAAAAAAAGCCATCTGAACCAGTTCTGATGGACCGGTGGCTAGCGTGACGTCAACGGTGGGCATCAATAAGGCTGCCATCAATTGGCAGCTGGGACGTGACATCAGCTACCGAAATCAGCGAGCACGGAAAGGGTGCGTGTGGCAGCGGCACATGCAAGAGAGTGACAGAATGGCTACACAGATAACTTTGGATGGCACGAGGGCACGCATGCAAAGCCTTTTGGGATGATTTTTTAATGGATGGGCTCCGTTTTCTGAGACGAATCCGATGGCATAGTTGGCTTTCAAATCCAGGCAATATAGGTTTCGGTAGCAAGACAAAAAAAGTCTCAGGAATAGTGACGACGATGATTTTGAGACAGATTAATAGAACAGTAGTAGAAACAAGAGGCAAATTGTAAGAGGATAATAGATTAAGGTTGCAAAATCAAGATTTAGAGGTCACACAAGCTGATAACTTTGATACCATGTTAAAATAATGGTAGAGGGAGAGAAAGTGAGATAGAGAGAATTGGAGAGAATAATCTCTATATTGAATTGAATAATAACCAAAGAAAGATATATTGTATATATAGCACAATGAGGAGTGCTAAACAAGAAAGCCTAACTATGAAAGTAAATCAAATCCCTACAAATTTACAATATCAAATTCCTATAAAATATTAAAAGTATAATATATTATATACATTGACAATAAGTAACTGTGACATACATTTATGTTTTTTATAACACTTGATAATTTATAATTGGCTAAAATTCGTATGCCTAGACTAGAAGAAAGATGGACTATAATACCCCACTTTATACTTGGTAATCAAAAATCACTCCTTCCAACTTAGGATTGCTTCATTCATTTCTTGAGTGGCATAGAATGTGAATGGATATAAGAATCACAAGTAAATTTTTATATTATATATTTGCCCATGGAAAAAGGCCACTTGCTTGTCGTATGTAAATGTCTTGTCTATTTCTTTAATAAAAGTTAGCAAAACATTGACATTGCAATAATTTAGAAGTGTAATTAATTATTACAAATAAAAATAAAGGTTTTGAAGTGAAATTTAGTGTAATGTGGAAAGGCAAAAAATATAATTAATCCTATGTAAAATCATGCACATTCCTCAATAATCTATACAAATTCCTCTCAAATTGCTTCAAAATCATGAGTAATAAACTTTGTAATATATGTAATGTAATTAAGCTTCATGTGAAAATCGTCAATTGAACTCAAGTACGATACAAGACAAATTTTGGAATGGAAAGGTGCTGAATTTTATATATTTTCCCTTTGAAAAGGGACACCTAATTGTCACAATTGAATTTTTTTTACCATCTGTAAGCACCCCAATTTTCGCCCACTCGACAATCTCCAATCCAAATCAATCTTCTAGTAAAACATCAAAACACTATTAAGCTTAACCCGGCTTTCCAAATTCTAATCCAATCAATTGGTTGCTTCCCGGGCTCGTACAACCTGATTAAAACCGAATAGACCAAAATGCCCTTAGGCAATCTAGGTAGTTTTCCAAGACTAAGCTAGTCTCTGAAATCGATACCATTCCAAGCAACTTTCTAAGACTAAGGCAATCTCCAAAACCAATGCCAAGCATAGATAGCTTTCTAAAATCGGGCGGTCTCTGAAACCAATCGCCATCGTCGAAGTGAGAAAAACACTCACAAACTTTAAACGATTCACTTCTAGCGCCAGCTAGCCCACCAATGTAAAATAGCTATTATGCCCCTTAGCATCTAGTAGTTTCCCAAGATTAGGCAATCTTCAGAACCAACACCAACCCTACTAGAGTGACGGAAACACTGACAAACCTTTAAGCCATTGGAGTAACGAGAACACTCACCAAGTCGATACGGGTATGCCATCAAAACCACTAATGTCACAGGACCGAAAGTACCACTTAGCCGTGGAACATTTTTGAAAAAAAGAGAAACCTCTAAAAACTAACTCGTCACAACACTTGTAAACTAGGTCAACATCGGTGCCTGCTAGCCTGACACGATAAAAAATAACCAAATTGCTCCTTAAGCACTCCAGCATATCCTCAAGAAAGTACTAACTCCTTGAGACAATAAGTCCACCCTCTATGACTATCCCTTGATAGTATGGCACACATTTAAGATGCCAATCGAACTGACTCCAAACCCATTCTAGTGACAACTAGTCAAAATGACTATTTTTTCCCTGGGCACATAAATACGTCTTTCGAGAAAGTATAAATTCCTCAAGATAGTAAGTGCACCTATTCAGGACTATCCTTAGATGCTTCGGCATGTTCGGCATGTTCGACATGCCACTCAAATCCATCCTGAAAAGTTTTGGTCAAAATGACCGTTTTGTTGTTGATGGCCCAGGGATTTCCTAAACCACACCGGCTCTGGCTACTAAACCGACATTCATTGGGATACTCCACTGAACATCCCCCATTCATTTCTAAGTGAGTCCATTGACTCGAAAGCTTCTCGGAGCATCTCACAGATTCTCTGCTAGGGTTATTTTTTTCTCTGATTCCCTAATTAAAATACACCATCAAATGATTTGAGAAATGTGTAAATTCGGAAATTCCAGAAAACCTTTCCATAGTTCTTTCCATTGGTACGACTCAATTGAAAAGATTGTTTCCCAACGCATCCGATCGTGCGGCCTGAAAATCACCACTTTAAAAAACCCTTGGAGCGTCTCACAGACGCTTTGCCAGGGTTGACTTTTTCTTCAATTAACTAATTAAAATGTACCATCAAACGACTTGAAAAATGTGTAAATTTGGAAATTTCCTAAAGCTTGTCCAGAGGACGTCCCATCAGTATGGTTCAATTAAGGAGGTCACTTCCCGAAGGCCATGATCATGTGGCACAAAAACTGTCATTTCCGAAAACTCTCGGAGTGTCTCACAAATGCTCCAAAAATTTTTTTTCCATACACACTTCCTGATGAAATATCTCAGTTCATCCAAAATCCTTTAGAGCTCCCCGAGGGCTCCCAATTCATAAAAAACAGCAAGGGAACGTTGTGAACGCGACCAATTTTCCCAAATCTCTCCTGAATTGCAAGAATATCAAGGCAAAGTCGACTAAAGAGTTCCTGACAGCAAGGCCTGTGCTATATGCACCCAGATTTTGATCAGATTGAACAAAACTTGCCATACAGCCCAAGTTAGGGTAGTACAAGGAGTTCCACGAGGCACTTAAACCTTGGCCTAGTACAAGCGCATACATGCACCTAGCTTAATTTTGGCTAGGTGCATATGCTACATTCACCTACCCCCATGATTTTGCCTATTAAGGACCAAGGTAGGGTTCCTCTTTATATTTATGTCTTTCCCACTCCATCTCTTCTCCCTATAAGCTCACTTGAGTTTTCTCTATTTTAACCCCGATCTTCTACCTCCCTTTCTTGCATGCTTGGAACAAGAGGTTTCTTAGGTCATTCTTAGAGGAAAGCCTATAGAAACCACCAGTTAGGGAATCTCTCATAGGCCTACTTGAACATATTATGGCCCTAGAACCACTTGCAATGTGGTGTAACCTTCAACTTTGTATGATTCATTATCCCCTTGCATTATTATGTTTACCTTTCTCATGTTTTGCTTGTGATGTTCTTGTTGTCATGCTTAAACCCTTTTTCAAAACTACCATTAGTTCTATTTCAAAATGGTTTTCAAAGTCCATGTTAAAATGATTTTCTAAAAGGCCTCTAAGTTGGAGTTTCTTGAAGTTTAAACCAAGAACTCTAGTTTTCCAGGCCTTAGGAATCCCTCCTAAAACCCTTACCATTCATCTTGCATCATTGCATTTTACTCTTTTGAACATACATAAAAATGGTTTTCAAAATCACTCTCTCTAAGAATGGTTTTCAATGATTTTCAAAGTTTTCAAAATAACCCTCCCTAGAAGAGGATTTCAATATTTCGCTCTCTTGAGTCTTGAGGTTAGAATGGTTCCTAAGAAGCCCTCTCTTGAGTGTTTCCACAAAAATAACCATATGAACCCTTACTCATTTGAGTGGTGTTCATTTTGTTAAAGTGGTTTTCAAAACAACCCTCTTTGAAAGAGGTTTTCTAAATCTACATTCTTTTAAGTTTTCATGAAAATGGTTTTCGAAATCTACATTCTTTTGAGTTTTTATCAAAATGATTTTCAAAAACTACTTATCTTATATTAATTTTCAAAGTTTTGCTCTCTTAAGTTTGTGGTTGAAATGGTTCCAAGGCAATGTGGAGGGTGGTCTTTCTCAAAAGACGTGCCAAGCTACCTAGGGGTAGTGTGGAGGGTGGTCTTACCGTCTTAAGGACTTTGTGCTTTCTTTCAAGATGAGCTGGGTTGGACGGACTTACCATCTTAAGGAGTTTGTACTTTCTCGTAAGAAGTGTCATTATGCCCAAGGGGCAATTTGGTTATTTTTCACAGAGATGAGCTACCAAATGTCGGTGTTGACCTAGGTTTACAAGTGTGTCCATCACTCTGATGGTTATGACAGGTTGGTTTTCAGAGGTCTATTTTATCTCTGGAAAAACCGCCACGTCCAAAAGGTACTTTTGGTCCCGTGACACTAGGGGTTTTGATGGCATTCCCGTGTCAACCTAGTGAGTGTTCTCGTCACTCTAACAACTTAAAGGTTTATGAGTGTTTCGGCCACTTCGACGTTTTGGTGTTGATTCTGGAGACTGCCTGATCTTGAGAAATTACTATATGCCAAGGGGCATAACAAACATTCTACATTGGCGAGGTAATAAGCGCCATAAGTGAACTATTTAAAATTTGTAAGTATTTATGTCACTCAGACGGCGGCGATTGGTTTCGGAGACTACCCGGTCTCGGAAAGCTGCGTGGACTGTCCAAGGGCATTTTGATCTTTTTAGCTTCAATTGGGCCCGTAGAGACAAATTCATTGGACTGGAGTATAAAAAGTCGATTTGGGCTCGATAATGTTGTGACATTTTACTAGAAGAACGATGTGGACTGAAGATTGCTGAGCGAGCAAAAATTTGGTGCTTACAATTGCCTCTCTTTCTCTGTTTTTGCTTGTCGAAGATAGAAAACTATAGAGTAAAGGTCCCATGTTGGTCGGGATGCGATTAAAGTGATTCGAATGTTTAAATTTGAAAACTTATTTATCTTGAACCGACATTCCAACTATTGGAATAACACTCCTTCAGGGAGATTTAGGGTTTTGAAATTGATTTTTTTTTTTCAAAATTGGAGATGATTTTGTTTTCCATTGATTTTGAACTTGATTTTTTGTAGATCGACATGTTGACCAATGGAATGACACTCCTTTGATGAGACTTAGGATTTTGAAATTGATTCTTCTTAGACTGACATTCCAACCAGTGGAATGACACTCCTTTAAGGAGATTTTGGGTTTTGATATTTTGAAATTGTAGATGATTTTTTGAAATGATTTTGAAATTGAAGTTGATTGTTTGAAATGATTTTGAAATGGTTCCATGCAATGGATTGACTTTGGATTTGGTACGGAACAGCTAAGAAAATCTTTGAAACTAGGAATGAAACTTTCAAGGAAGAAGTTTTGAAACCCTAGAATTTTAACACGAAACTTTCAAGGAAAAAGTTTGAAAACCTAGAACTTGATTTAGGACAGAAACTTTTTTGAGGAGAAAGTTTTGAAAACCTAAAAACTTTGAAACGAAACTTTTGAGGCTAAAGTTTAAAAACTCGAAATCTTTGAAAAAAAGGTTTTTTTATGGTGAAAGCTTGAAAACCTAAAATTTTTTAAAAAATAGATTTTTTTAGGCAAAAGCTTGAATACCTGAAAATTTGTTTTGAAAATGGGGCCTTCGAAGGGAAAACCTCAAGACACCTAGAAAATGCTTTTGAAAAGAAATGTTTGGAAGGAAAAAGTTTGGAAAACCAAAATTTTTGAAACTTAGGCTTTTTTAGGCGAAAGCTTAAAAACTGAAAACTTTTGAAAGTAGGCTTTTTGAGGTGAAAGCTTGAAAAACCAAAATTTTTTAAAATAGGCTTTTTGAGACGAAAACTTGAAAACCCGAAACTTTTGAGAAGCTTTTGAAGGAGAAAGCTCATCAAATCCGGGAATGTAAAACTCTTTAAGGGAAAGTTCGAAACCCTTTTAAAACATTTTTGAAAACGGAGCTTTTGAAGGAGCAAGCTCGGGACACTCAAAAGTTGATTTTGAAACTAAACTTTTTGTAGGAAAAACTTTTTCAGTGGAACTTTTTGAGGGGAAAAGTTGGGGAAACCCAAAGGTTGATTTTCAAATGAAACTTTTTGAAGGAAAAAGTTTAAAAAACCTTTTGAATTTTGAAACTAAACTTTTTGAAGAAAAAAGTTTGGAAAATTGGAAAAAATAATTTTGAAATGAAACTTTTTTGAAGGAAAAATTTAGAAAACCTAGAAAGGTATTTTTGAAATAAAACTTTTAAAGGAAAAAGTTACGAAAACCTATAAGGTGTTTTTGAAATCAAACTTTTTAAAGGAAAAAGTTAAAAAACCTACAAAGGTGGAAATCATTTGAACTCAAAATTTGGAAAGTTATTTTTTTTATTTTTTTTTTAAGATGAGGGGTAGAAAACTTGTTTTGATTCGAAACTTGGGAACTCTTTGGAGAATAAGTTTTAGAAACGTCATTTGGACTTGAAATTTAAAATCTTTTGAAGGGGGAGGTTTAGAAAAATCATTTGATGTTAAAAGTTGAAAATTGTTGAAGAAATAGTGTGGATAATTCATTTCAACTTGAAACTCGAGATTCATTTCTCTCTTTTTTTTTTTTTTCTTTTTCTTTTTTTTTTTTTCTTCTTTCTTTCTTTTTTCTTTTTTTTTTGTGCATCCTTTTTTTTTTTTTTTTTTTGTACATGCATATTCTTTAGGTTGATGAGTTCTTTTCCTTTTCCTCTGTCTTACCTTCGGGATGATTAACGCGAGAGAGGTTGGCTTACTAGTTGAATCTGGAGCTGAGGTGGCACGATTGAAGGCTGAGTTGGCAACAACGAGAGTTGCTCTAGCTGAGGAGAGGACTAGTGCAACTAATGCTTGGACTGATAAGGATGACTAGTACTCTCGGATGACCACACTGACTAGCGTTGAGTCCGAGATGGGCCTTGTCAGGGTCATTGCTAGGTAGATGTGGATGTAGAGGTTGGAGTGGACATGAATACCCTCTAGACCAAAATTGTTGAGATGCACCACGAGCTTTGGCAGAGTTCGCTGGAGAGGATAGCACGACAGAGTGAGCTGGAGAAAAACATGAATAAGAACAGAGTAAGGGAGGAAAAAAAGTTGTACTCAATGCACAAGGCTGAAGGCTCTCGCTTATGACAAGGTCTTGGAAAGGTAGTAGATAGATAGCTTTATAGGATTTTTTTAATTTCTTTCTTACTGCCTTTATTTAAAAGGCAATTGCCGTTCTGACTAGTTTTTAACCAACAGTCAATTTGAACTCTTATGTGCGCCCTGATTAGTGAAATCTCCCATACTTCTTTGGTAGAAAGATGTTCAATAAAGTCCCTAATTACCAAGGAATGCAAAAACAAAAAAACCAAAGAAGATTCTGTAAGTGTATGTAATTGGCTAAATTTCCTAACACGTTTTGTTCGATGTATTTTGAGAACTTGAGTTGTCAATCACAAGCATTTGGAAGAGATTTCATATTTATTCGTGCAAGCTCAGGCTAAGAGAGACTTGTACGATACTTTTTGGCTTTTGTAGGGGATTTTGAGAGATGTCGATGGAGTTCGAGGGATCTTGAGGGTAAAAATA